>JAVIWB010003490.1:0-47050 GCA_031893035.1 Dermolepida albohirtum | reverse complement strand
TAAGGCACTAGAGTGAATAAAAGTCATTAAATGAGTACACAATTATGAGACTTTATAAGAAGTTCTATTGATAAAATGGCGAAAAATCTTTTGTTGATAATGTGTATGATCTGCACGAACGGTATAAAGTTTTGACGTACGAGGATAGTTTAACAAGTAGTGAGAATGGAAAAGAAAAACGAATTTTTTAAATACAAAATAATTTTTATTTTTCAATATATTCTCCTAAAAGAGCGATACATTTATTCCAACGGTGCTCCAATGTCCTTATGCCATCTCTAAAATGCGATTCCGGAAGGCTTGCAAAATACTCATTTACGAAGATGATAAACTTGTCGTTAGACGAAAATTTCTTTCCACCTAGTGCCGTTTTCAATTTTGGAAAAAGGTGGAAATCGGAAGGGACTAGATCCGGCGAATAAGGCGCATGCGGTACTAATTGGAAATGCAGCTCGTGGATTTTGGACATCGCAACTGTGCTAGTATGCGAGGGAGCGTTGTCTTGGTGAAACAGAATCTTTTTCTTTGCCATTCCTGGCCGTTTAGCACGAATCTCAACATTTAATTTTTGTAGAAGTTCTGCATAATATTGTCCGTTTATTGTGGCACCTTTCTGAAGGTAATCAATGAGCAAAATACCCTTTGAATCCCAAAAAATTGATGCCATCACCTTGTTTGCCGATAAAGTGGTTTTCGCTTTCTTTGGAGGTGCAGAATCACGTTCTAACCATTGTTTCGACTGTTGTTTAGTTTCGGGTGTACTGTAGTGTATCCAAGTCTCATCGCAAGTAACAAATCGCCTACAAAAATCAACCGGATTGCGCTTATAAAGGTCCAAACACTCAGTGGAAATGCGTAAACGAGTGAACTTTTGATCAGTCGTAAGCAATCGCGGCACCCATCTTACCGAAAGCTTGGAAACGCCCAATTCTTTCGTTAAAATGTGGTGTACGTGTTCTGTTGAAATGTTTACCATGTCTGCTATCTCTCTCACTTTAAGTCGTCGATCTTGCGTAATAATATTAAGGATTGTTATAATCATTTCCTTAGAAGTCACGATTTTGGGTGCTCCAGAGCGCGCTTCATCAACACAGCTTGTTCTACCACGTTTAAATTCATTTACCCATCTACTTATTGTGGCGGATGATGGAGCAGATTCACCTAATGTTTCCCGTAGCTCATCTTTTATTTCGGTAGCTTTCATACTCTTAATTACGAAGTATTTAATCACCGCACGATACTCTGCTTTTTCCATTTTAACAAAACGACGTGTTGCTTCTTTTTCAATCAGCTGTCAAAAATAAACTAATCAATCGATTTATCTAAATATCGGAATGTAAACATATAAATAGGCAACCTAAATTACAGTGCATTTGTTTTACCAATTAGAGCGCCACCTATGTGTCATTCTCACTACTTGTCAAACTACCCTCGTATTATCGGCATTGATTGAATCAGGGCATCAAAAAATTCTTGTGGAATATTACTCCATTCCTCTATCAGAGCAATTTGAAGTTCCTGAATTGTACGCGGTGTCAAGAAACTATTAATTTATTGAATAAAAAGCGACCAAACCGACCAGAAATAACATCAGCAGAGGATCGAGTAATAGTTTTGTTAAGTAAAAGAAATAGGCGAAAAACGCACGGAAAATTACAACAAAGACAGACATTAATCGGAATAAACCAATTAACAGCATAGAAATGCTATTGCTTAAGCAAAATAAAACAAAACTGTTAGCTTAGGCAAGATAACGGCAATATAACGATTGAATGCTGGAAGAGTGGAAAAAATTGCTCTGAACTGACAAATCCAAATTCGAGATATTAGGTACAAAAAGAAAAACGTTTGATCAGCGGGAGAACGGGTTCTCGAATCATGCACGGGGTCCGCCACTAAGCATGGAGGAGGATCAGTAGTGGTTTGCAGTTGTTTTGCTGGAACATTTGTAGACGATTTTGTTATTCTAAAAAAAAACGGTAGACAAATTTTAGAACAGAATTCCGTTTCCTCTGGAACCCAGCTAATTGGAGAGAACTTTGTGTTCCGGCGAGATAATGATCCCAAGCGCACGTCCAAATTGTGTCGGGGATGAAGAGAAATTATAATGGGCAACAATAATTGTTATTGTGAAATGGCATCCGCAGAAGCGCCAGCTGTTATGTGATGAGCTAGATAGACAAGTGTGAAAATCAACTCTAATATTCACACTGAGAGTATGCCAGGCAATATAAAAGCTAAAGAAAAAAAAATATAAACAAATTTAAAAGAATATTTGCTTAAATTGTTTGAAATATTTTTTTTAAGATTTCGAAACGTTTTGTATAATTATGTAATAAAATTTTAATTCTACATTCCGTATAAAATGTATTACACTTGTTTTCCTTTTATTTTTGGGTGGGCGAATACTTATGTATAGCCGGTAATGTAATATTCATCTTCAAGTACAAGATGATACCATCCGCTAAAAGCATGTCATCAACTATTTTGTAATTCCTAAAGAATCATTTTGATTACTTAATAAAATGTTCGAACAGCAGAAAACTATTATACATAACCTATTATCAAATTATAGGATGTTTTGAAAGGAACATTAAGGAAAAGTTGTTTCATTAGGACAGCGCTCCCAAATTGGACGATTTTTCAAAATAGTTAACGTTTACCGTATTCATTGAATTTTGACATCGACAGCTATAGTATTACAATAGAGATCTACTTTGATAAACCACTATGTGATTGTAATCATTTTGAAATGATTGACAACATGGGTTAAATAGTTTCTTTACTTCCAAACAATATTGGTAATGTATTCGCCTACTTAATAAGCATTATTAAGAAACCGAAGATATTTGGAAGGCATTTCCAAATACCATAGAATATATTGGTCCACGGAATATTAGATTTCTTCTATGTCTTTCTTGATAATGCTGATATACTAACTTCAATGATAATGCTTTTGTTCGATCTAGGTTCTTTTGCCCATTGGAACCACTTTTTATGTTTTATGATTGGCATATATTTTGCTTGTCCTATTCTTAAAGAATAAACATTGTCTATCACATATCCTTTTTTAAAATCTTTGAAATTCATTCGATTTAAATGATTTTTATGTGTTTTTTAATGTGCTCATGACATTTACTTTTCCATTCTATATAAAGTTAAGCATCTTTGTGATAATTTCTGTATGATTTAGTTTGCATACGTGAACGTCTTATATACTCTTTTAACGGTTCCTTTTTTTACGATAACAAATAGTTTATGCATTAAAAGGTTATCTAAATATTGTGATCGTAAAACATTTTTTTAAAGTGCTTCTACAGAATTTCAAAACCAAATGTTATGCACTGGTGACACTCATCAAACATGCCACGTCGTTTTATTATGCAAAAGAAACTTTAATCGTAACGTCTGGTCTTGGCTCCAGAAATTCATGCAGAGAAGTATTTATACAACGAAATATCAAAAGTGTTTGAACTATAAAAGATGAAAATATTATAATTACATAATATCTAAAACCAGATAGAACCGTAATGCTGTTCAATATAAAAAATAACATTTTTATTGCCAATATATTACACGTCATAACATTTTTAGTTTCGAGCACATAGATGATTTCATTAGAAGTTAGTATTTGATATTTCATATGCAATAATCCGTGTAAATTTCTTCAAAGTTAACTGGTTATAGCGGAAGAGTATCACGTGAAAGACCTTTTATTAAGTGTAAAGCATGGAGAATATAGGCAAGTATTAACGTCGCCAATGAAAGGTCTTTACGTGGTACTCTTTACATCCGGCTTTTCTTCAAATTCTCTTTATGTTTTCTTAATGTACTTTTTTCCAGATAGCCTCAGTGTACTTACATGAATTTTAGCTTATTGCTCTTGTAACAATTTAAAATCTTTGGATGCCTATTTCTCTGTAAATTTCAACAGTTCACATGCAACAATTCTTTGATCGCACTCATTTAAAATCTTTTCTAGGTACAATTTCAACAGTTTAGGATATTTTGAATGTTTGTTTTCAATCTGCATTGAAGAATACGCTTTTTCGATCAATTTGACTATGTGGCCTAAGGCTTTTTTTCTTTGTATAGTGTTATTAACTCGCGCATGTTACCAAACATGTGTTTACTTTTTCAGCTCATCTTTGTAAGAGCACCATCTACTTATTTTTCATAAATGCGTGATACTATAAAGAGGATTTAGCGAATTCGTTCTCAATTTATGGCTTGCAATAGAGACATATCTTATAAAAATTAAGTGTATGAAAATTTTTGTGAAATTCGATTTAGCAGTCTTTTGTAATTGTAAATAATAATAGCGTTCATATTGTTATTAGAGGTTTTTAGAGTGTCTAATGTTGTTAAATAGAAGTAAATATGCTTCATCATAGCCGGATGCTCACATTTGATAATAGTCAACATTGATTATGTATATAAAATCTTTTGTGACCGACTGTATCTTGTGGTATGAATACAAAAATTATTTACAAATATGTAAGTGTAAGAAAAACAACATAGAGTCTAATGTAAAATTATAAATAGATAAATCGGTTCAATATTTTACGATATATGTGCAGGGAAATAGGAAGAAACAGTGGTAGTCTGTACATTGTTATTTGCTTTCAAAAACCAACTATACACACGATAATACAATCATATACACGAATATACATATGTAAGCTTAAAAGCACTTTATCGCAGGTACATCCCTTCATTATAATGTTATCGTAAGTATTTCTACTTGACCGGTACATCCATGTGAATGTACATACATACATTAACAATTTATTACTTCAAAAACAAACGTTACCCTACACGTTTGTTTTTTGAAGGCAGGGAATGGCGACCACCTTTTTGTTTCTGCAAAATTGTATATTATGTACTAATGAAGTTTAGATTAGAATCAAGAAAGGTGGAGAAGATCGTTGAGAAATACTTTTGTTTATATAAGTTCAAATAAACACGAAAGCCAAAAGTAATGATTAATTTTAAAAAAGCACTGATCGACATTAGCTGCATAATTCGGGTAATAAGTTATTATTAATAATGATTCAGGCAATGTATTTCATTACAAAAGTTAGATGCAAGTACATGCTGCGTATACACATTGTCTGCATAAGTTGTTTCCTAGCTACAGTTCTCTTACATTCACAAATTTATCGTTAATATTTTCTAAAGTTACATTAGTAGACAATCCATATACAGGAATTGACGTCAATATTTCAGAATATTGCTTATTGAGGTGGCAATACTAGAACAATCTAATACATGCAAGTAGTTAGAAAACACGGTTTTCTAGTATGTGCGTTTGCTACTGCACCAGGAAGTCTGGCTTATACTCCTGAAGACTGTTGATTCGACTTACTGGAGAGCATAGAAGAGCACATGCAATGTGGGAAATGAGCATATCGGTTAAGAATCATAGTAAATGTTAGCGAGTAATATTCTAAAACTTATGTTGCTAACAGTTAATAGGTGTATTTTGATTTGTCGCGAACAATAACCTATCTAGATCTCAATATGAGGGTGGTGGTATAATATTATAGTATGAGCGGTCCAGATAATTACTACTCACATGTACCAACAGTGCGAGAAGAGTTCGTTTTTGCAAAATTTGTACAATGTTGAATTCGGAGCAATTTTAGACCACCAGCTAGCTTGTGTGGTACAAACCTTGCACAAATCTTTCTCAGTCCTAAATGCTGTGTTAAAATGCGATAAATTGTATCTTTGGAAATATTTAGTTCCATTTCCACATATCGCAATGGGGTTTTCGGCTCATTTCTGATAAATTCACACACAGATTTTTTTGCACCAGGATGTTCATCGTCATTATGTCTCTACAACCGTCTTTAAATCGTTTATACCACTCATACACACTCGTACATGATTTACACGTATCACCATATACATGTTTCATCAAATTAAACGTTTCAGTAAACGATTTACCGAGTTTAAAACAGAACTTGATATTTGCTCTCTGTTAAAAATTCATTTTTCGGCCAATGCCAAATACACATTGTTACTTTATGCGTAATTTGTCTCTTCTAATGGTGCAAATGTCATGATATTTTGACATAACATTGGTAAAAGACCTAGCTTACCTACGCATATTTTTTTAATAGATGGCACCACTAGTCTTCAAAAAGTTCGGTTTTCTCTGCGATAGACTGTGCATGTAAAATTGTTATTTAGAGCATGTTATGATTTTAATACAAAACTGGCGAAAAATTATATTTTTTAACTGCCAAAATTTTACTTTAAAAATACCAGTAATATTTTTCAATATATTATGTTAACATCGTAGCCTACTAATGTCTGTATTAGTAGTCTATATTCCGCCGGTTCTGAACCACCAATGTGTGAACGTAACAAATAAATATATTTACAGTTTTAATGATGACATAATTCAGAAACCAAGATATCAGATTATATCATTGAAAAAATTACTACAGGATTTAGACGAATGGAAAGTTTAAGAATTCAATTAATTGTAACTATTCAATACAAATTCTTCGTATTATCAGGTAACATTATTGATTTGTGGAAGACATTTTTCATCGAATATACGTACTATTATGAGTAAAACTATAGTTAGACCAATTTTAACAGAAATAAAAAATACTCTAATAAGAAAATTTGAAGGATTTAATGCAAAAAACACAAAGATTAAAGTTTATCGCGTTTTAAATGTAGACTTACAATCAAGTACCTCTTCGTGGCACTTATAAACAATATATATATATATATATATATATATATATATATATATATATATATGAATTGTGAAATGCATGTCCGGCTCACATTGAACAGACTATATTGTGCTTATTTTCTGGTGATTTTCGACAAACACTGCCGGTTATACCACGTTCAACACCCGCTGATGAACTTAATGCATATCCAAATCATCAGTTTTATGGCGTCATTTACAGAAATTGACTTTGAAAACCAGCATGCGTGTACAACTACAACGCAAATTGATGAATCTACGCAATGTATCATCTTGCCAGCAAACTTCTATAACATCACAGAAAGCATAGACGAATTGGTGCAAAAAGTTTTCCCAAACATTGCACAGAACTACAAAAATCATCAGTGGCTCAGTACGCGTGCTATATTAGCGGCCAAAAACATCGATGTCAATACCATCAACTTCACCATTCAGAATGGAATACCCGGCGAAACGACAACATACAAGTCCATCGATACTGTGGTGAATCAAGACGAAGTTGTCAACTATCCAACTGAATTCTTGAATACCCTTGATTTGCCAGGCATGCCACCGCACGTTCTTACATTGAAAATTAGCGTACCCATCATTCTTCTTCGAAACATAAGTCCACCACGACTTTGCAACGGAACCAGACTCTCAGTCAAGAAAATGATGAACAATGTTATCGAGGCAACAATTTTGAGTGGAAAATTCAAAGGTGAACACCTACTGTTGCCACGTATCCTAATGATCCCGACAGATATGCCATTCTAATTCAAACGATTGCAGTTCCCGGTAGGACTCGCTTTCGCAATGACTATCAACAAAGCACAAGGACAATCGTTGCAAGTGTGTGGATTAAATTTGGAGAATCCATGTTTCTCACATGGGCAGCTCTATGTGGCCTGCTCACGCGTCGGAAAACCTGATTTATTCGTTTACGCACCAGATGGAAAAACAAGAAATATTGTGTATCCCACAGCACTTCAATAAATATCGAATTGAAACGAAACGCTGCAATGTCACAATTATTTCAAAATGAACAAAATCAATAAAATGACTCAAAATGAATTGAATATTTGTGTAATGTCTTTCCTTAATTTTTATTTTAGTTGGTGGCGTAGCAACGCGCGCAGTGTACAGGTAGTATATTATATATGTACATATGCATGTATATTTCAATGTTCCAAATAATATTTTTTGTGTAATCTCTATTTACTACTGTACTTTTTGTTTATTTGATTTTTGTATACGGTTCTATTACTTTATTTCTTGTTAACATGTACTTTAACCATGAATCACTTATTAGATTTTATCTATCTTTTTTACAAAGGATTCATATTTTTTGTTTTATTTGTTTTAATGACGAGTGATAAGATGTAGTTACAAAGTTCGCGTTGATACATAGTTAGGCAATGAACGACCTTGATTTCAGCTTAATTAGAAAATCTATACGTTTTTTTCCTCTATTTATACAACCATGCTTAAATGTATTAGACACCATACGAATTTATGTACATACATACATATATAGTTTATATAGTTTAGTCAAAAGAGAGGTGAGGAAAATAAAACTGTTGTGAAAATTATGTACAAAGTGTTAATTAGTAATATAGTACAATTTATCAATATTTTGCGCTCCGCCCTTGGCCTTAATGACAGCTCGCACTCGTCGAGGCATACTTGCTACTAAATTGTATCACTCTGCCAGTGGTATTGCAGCCCATATTTCGCGAATTTTTGTTGATAATTCTGCTTTTGACAGGCACTTATGTTCCGTGATCTTAGTTTTTAAGATACGCCACAAATTTTCAATGGGCGACAAATCGGGACTTTGTGGCGGCCAATCCAATACCTCCACTGTGTTTTCCTCGAACCAACTGCCGACTTGTGGCAGGGCGCATTATCTTGCTGAAAAATGTATTGTGGAATATCCTGGTCGAATAGTTTTAGCACAGACGGTTCTAATACTTCCTCCAAAATGGCTAAATAGCGTTGGCTATTCATCCGTCCATCGCACAGGTACATTTCACCAACACCGTATGCAGACATACAACCCCAATCCATGATACTACTACCTCCAAATTTTACTGTGGGAATGATACATTGTGGTTCATAAGCTTCCCCTTTCCTACGCCGAACGTATAGCGTCCCAGGTAGTCCCCAAAGCTGCCAGTCAAAAGAAGAAAGTTAGCACTTAGACAGGATTAATTTTGTTTAATGTTACATGTAGACTGAATTGCATACAACGATAAAAATATTAGTCATGAAGATGTACTTACATACCTCGATATTCGATTCATCAGACCAAAGAATCTTCGACCACTTCTCGATTGTCCAATTTTCATGTTCTTTGGCCCATAAATACCGCTTCTTTTTATGACCGTCAGTTAAAAGCGGTTTACGTCGCGCTTTACACCCTCATAAACCAGCACGCTGGAGACGCCTTCTCGCTGTTTGCGCAGAAACTGTTACGCGATAACGCTGTTTCAGCTCACTGGCGAGTTGTTTCGACGATTTTTTCCTATCACTAAGAGCCAGTCTTTGTAAAATTCTGTCTTCTCTAATCGAGGTACAGGGTTTTCTGCCACTTTTTGGTCTGTTAACAAACGACCCACTCTCCTGATAGCGACTAATGGTTGTACGGACTGCACATCGCGAACATTTTTTTTTACAATTGCAGCTATTGATAACTTCTGGGAATGCGGTAGCACTATTTGGGCGCGTTCTCCTACCGACAACTCGCGTGTTTTAGGCATTTTTCTTCAACAAATAACTGACACAACGTGAAAAAATAGGATAATCTAATTGATCTCTACCACAAACTCACAAACGCACGTTGCTCACACACTGCGAGATGACACTAAATTTCTAAAATCCACAAATTCCCCTTTCCACCTATTCTTTTCAATAGGGGATTAACTAGGGTATTCAAAAACGCATTTCTGTAAATACCATTAACTATTTTTACGGTTAATTTCCGTCAGACTTGGATAATACCGAGAATAAGGGTTTTTACCTGGGGTGTCTAATACATCTGAGCATGGTTGTATTTATTTCCACCTAATTTAGAATACATATTTATTTGACATAAACTTCTCAATAAAAGTTTATAAAAATTTTAATTGTAAAAATTTTGGTGAATATCATGATTTATATTTAAAATTAGACACAATTCTTTTAAAAGATGTGTTTGATAATGTCAAAAAAACATATAACAAAAATTATAAATTAGATCCAGTTTATAACATAAGTGCACCGCATTTAGCAGATGCAACTTTTATTAAAATTAACCAATCTAAAATTAGAATTAATTCAAGATCAAAAGTTATATGAAATGTATGAAAGTGAAATTCGAGGTGGAATATCTGATTCCACATAGATATACAATGGCAAACAATTGTTACTTTTATGATGATAAAATTGGTAAAATAATCAAGATAACAAAAGAAAAAGCAGAACAAAAAGGGATATATAATAGTAAGAAATATATTAGTTATATAATGTATTTAGCTTGCAATAATTTATATGTATACGAGGATAGTTTGACAAATAGTGAGAATGACACATAGGTGGCGCTCTAATTGGTAAAACAAATGCACTGTAATTTAGGTTGCCTATTTATATGATTACATTCCGATATTTAGATAAATCGGTTGATTAGTTTATTTTTGACAGCTGATTGAAAAAGAAGCAACACGTCGTTTTGTTAAAATGGAAAAAGCAGAGTATCGTGCGGTGATTAAATACTTCGTAATTAAGTATATGAAAGCTACCGAAATAAAAGATGAGTTACGGGAAACATTAGGTGAATCTGCTCCATCATCCGCCACAATAAGTAAATGGGTAAATGAATTTAAACGTGGTAGAACAAGCTGTGTTGATGAAGCGCGCTCTGGAGCACCCAAAATCGTGACTTCTAAGGAAATGATTATAAAAATCCATATTATTACGCAAGATCGACGACTCAAAGTGAGAGAGATAGCAGACATGGTCAACATTTCAACAGAACGCGTACACCACATTTTAACGAAAGAATTGGGCCTTCCCAAGCTTTCGGCAAGATGGGTGCCGCGATTGCTTACGATTGATCAAAAGTTCACTCGTTTACGCATTTCCACTGAGTGTTTGGACTTTTATAAGCGCAATCCGGTTGATTTTTGTAGGCGATTTGTTACTTGCGATGAAACTTGGATACACTACAGTACACCCGAAACTAAACAATGGTTAGAACGTGGTTCTGCACCTCCAAAGAAAGCGAAAACCACTTTATCGGCAAACAAGGTGATGGCATCAATTTTTTGGGATTCAAAGGGCATTTTGCTCATTGATTACCTTCAGAAAGGTGCCATAATAAACGGATAATATTATGCAGAACTTCTACAAAAATTAAATGTTGAGATTCGTGCTAAACGGCCAGACAACGCTCCCTCGCATACCAACCAGCACAGTTGCGATGTCCAAAATCCACGAGTTGCATTTCCAATTAGTACCGCATGCGCCTTATTCGCCGGATCTAGCCCCTTCCGACTTCCACCTTTTTCCAAAATTGAAAACGGCACTAGGTGGAAACAAATTTTCGTCTAACGACAAGCTTATGGTCTTCGTAAATGAGTATTTTGTAAGCCTTCTGGAGTCGCATTTTAGAGATGGCATAAGGGCATTGGAGCACCGTTGGAATAAATGTATTGCTCTTTTAGGAGAATATATTTAAAAATAAAAATTATTTTGTATTTAAAAAATTCGTTTTTCTTTTCCATTCTCACTGCTTGTGAAACTACCCTCAATCACTACCCATTGCAGTCAATCACTACCCATTGCAGATTTCAGAAAAGAAAATTGTGAATATTTTACAAAAGATAAAATATTAAATTTATCTGACGATGCAGATAGAGGATACACGTTTGTAGTTGATTTAGAAATTCCAACTGAATTATATGATAAATTTAAAGATTACCCATTACTACCAGAATAGTATTCTCCCTCAATTGAAAATTGATTGATAAAAAAATTGGAAGTATCAATAATGGAACAAAATTAATAAATACATTAAAATCAAAAACAGATTATATTATTGATTACAGAATGTTAAAAAAATATGTTTACCAAGGAATAATATTAAAGAATATTAAAAATGTAATATCATTTAGACCAGGTATAGGCAACCTTTGACATGTTGTGGGCCAAACTTTAATGTGCAAATACGTTCGCGGGCCACATTTAAAAGTAGTTGCTCGGTCACTTGATTCCATGAGTATGAGTAAGTAGTGTAATATTTTCTTTAATTGGGGTTTTCAAAATGTCTCGCGGGCCGGAGGTTGCCCACATATAATTTAGACCATCTGTAGGCAACAACCGGCCCGCTGTAAGATTTGATCCGGCCTGCGAGACATTTTGAAAAACCCAATTAAAAAAATATATTATACTACTATACGATGAACGTATTTGCACATTAAAGTTTGGCCCACAACATGTCAAAGGTTGCCCATACCTGATTTAGACAAAAGCAATGGCCAAAACCATACATTGAATTAAATACAAAATTGAGACAAAAAGCTAATAATGATTTTAAAAAAGATTTTTCCAAGTTGATGAATAATTCTGTGTACGGAAAACAAATGGAAAATGTAGGAAAAAGATGTTACGTTAAATTAATAAATACATTTGATAAATTTAGTAAACATAAAGATTACGAAACGAGACGGATAATAGATGAGAATAATGTACTTTTATATAAAAAAAACAAAAGTGAAACTAAATAAACTTAGTTATGGCGGATTTGTTGTATTAGAATGATCGAAATTATTAATGTATAAATTTTATTATAACATATTAAAATCAAAATATGATAATAAAATAAAACTATTAAGAACAGATACTGACTCACTTATTATTCATGTTGAAACTGATATTTATCAAGATATAAGAAAAAATATGCAACATTTTGATGCAGATAATTATACTATTGATCGGATGCCCAAAGAAAATAGTGCCTGGTTTATTTAAATATGAATACAAAAGAATACTGATTAGAGAATTTGTTGGTCTAAATGTTGATCTAAAATGTATGCATTTAGATATGATTTTATGAAAGACGATGAAATAATATCATAAGAAAAAAAGTATGTAAGGGAATAAAAAAAATGTAATACAGAAAAATTTCAAATGTACAAAGACTGTTTATTTAATAATAATGTTACAACAGAAACAGTTTATAATATTGTAAATAATTTCTTGATATCTTCTGTTGGATTAATATTCCCAACTTGTTTTGTTTTATCAAAACATAATAATGGAATATAATCATCACAATCTGAATCCTCTTTGTTAGTCATATTCATGAGAGCTCTAATATTTTTTTTCTATTGTATCTTTTATCTTTTTGAGATAATGATTTCTTTAAAGGAATTTGAGGTTGACCTGGAATTTCTAGTGTTAATGACTTGCCTTTTATTTTATCATCTATTGCATCAACAACCTTATTTAAAGTATTTGGTAAAACAGGACCAGCTGCAACTGCTAACACAGGAATTAAGAATTGTAAATATCCTCGTTTTATTTTGCCCCCTTCAACAATTTTTGACTTATCTTGTAGAATAATGGATGATTTTTTAATTGTAAATGTCATTTATATAAATAAAATAAACAAGAAACAGTACAGCTTATTTCTTTGTTTACTTTTTATTTGCAAAAATTTAAATTACCTGAAATTTAAAAAAATAAAGTTGCTATAAACAATTTTTGAAATAATTATTTACATTTAATTGCCCCATTTTCTTTATCAGATGTGCGGGTCTTTGCACATTATCTTTCTACACATCTCTACGTGTTCTGGCAAAGCACATGGCAGATCATAATGCACAGCTAAAAGAAGAATAAAATGTACTATAAAAAAAATAACAAAAAAAAGGGTACTACAAAATAACAACATTGTTAATCTAGAACTAATATTTCATAAAATTCACAAAAGAATAAACATAAATGAATAAAACAAAGTAAATTTCTTTTAAAAATATTTCGTTTATAAAAAACGACCTGATAATGTTTCATAAAATTCACAGAGTAAAACAAACGAAATTTCTATGAAAAATATTTGTTTTATATTAAAACAGTTAAATAGGTATTTACCAGATTTAATATTCGGGTATATTTTGAACTCTTCTTCGATTTTGAGCTTCCTTCTTTTAAATGTTTGTATAGCAGATTCGTCCGATACAACATCTATCATTTTTCTGTAAGAGTCAATCTATATTCGCAATAAAAATGAACTGTAAAATTGTAGATTATTTTACAGGGGTTGTTTATTCATAAGTTCGCGCATGACCTACGAAATAGTGTTAATTGTGTTGCCTATGTATAGATAAATAATTTTTAAAATTGAAATCAATGGCCAGACAACGCGCAGTCTCACACCATGGCGAAAATCCACGAATTACGGTTTGAACTGCTTGACCATCCACCTTACTCACCAGATCTATCCCCAAGTGACTTCTTTTTGTTCCCTCATCTAAAAATCGCGCTCGGAGGACAGAGATTTTTGTCAAATGAGGTGGCGCTCACCTCCGTGCACAATTATTTTGCAGAGAAAAACGCCGAGTACTATTGCTGACATCACTAGGAGAAGTGTGTAGAGTTACAAGGAGACTATGTTAAAAAAATAAATATAAATTTTAAAAAAATTGGCTTGTATCTTTGTTAGGTCGGAAACTTTTCAGACCACCCTCGTAATTATATACATATATGTAATAATAAACAATTATAAATATTAGGTTGTAAACATATAATTATTCTGTTTCAGGATGAATATAAATTTAGTTGTCTTCCTACTAATATGGATCAATTTAACAAAGAAAATTTACTGCTACGTAGAGACAGCGGAAGAAATGCAAGAGCGAATCATATCCGAATTAAACTTTACTGATTGGAATTTATCAGACTATTATGAAGATATTATAAAAATAAGGAAGAAGGTACTATTACGAACGGAAAAATTTAGCGACGAGGTAATAGAAATATTTTTGCTTATGCATTATTGCATTATGCTTACCATTTAAATAAACTAAACAATTTCTATGTATGTTTAAAGTTAAAATAATGAAGGTGAAATCTTGAAAATTAGTTGCAAAACCTATTGACTAGTTAATATATGTACTGCAAAGTCGTATATAGCTTTTTACAATAATCGTACACGCTGTAGTGCACAGAAATTATTACACTAAGAAAACAACCAGTGAAAGGAAAAGCAAACTTATCTAACAAATTATGCAATAATATTGGGTTGGCAACTAAGTACTTTCGGTTTTGTAGTATAAAATAAAACACTTTTTTTTTAAACAAAGAATAGTTTTTAATCAATTATATATTTTCCATTTTGCTCAATGACCTTTTGCCATCTTTCTTTCAGCTGCATGATTCCGCGCTCATAAAATTTCTTGTCCTTATCAGTTTTATTAATTGTTGACAGTAAACATCAGAATTGATCGTTTGGTTCCTTGGAAGCAGCTCAAAAAACACAACACCTTTGTAACCCCACCAAACTGACAGCATGATCTTTTTTGGATGCAATTCAGCTTTCGATGTGGTTTGAGCTGGTTTATCGTGTTTGCTCCATGATCGTTTTCGAACTATGTTACTGTACAGGACCCATTTTGCATCACCAGTGATGATTCTTTTTAAGAAAGGGTCGGTTTCATTTCGTCTAAGGTGCATATCGCAAAAGTTGATTCTTTGTGTTAAATGAATTTCTTTCAATTTGTGAGGTACTCAAATATCAAGCTTCTTAATTAGCCCAAAGCATTTTAAATGTTTTTCAATTGTGTGCGATACATGTAGCCTCCCCGCAACTTCTCGAACAGTTATATGACGATCCTCTTCAATTATGACTTTGATTTGGTCATCATCAACTTCAGTAGGCCGACCAGAACGTTGCTCATCTTTGAGGGAAAAATCTCTAGAACGGAATTTTTTATACCAATTCTGGCATGTGCGCTCTGTTAAGCAATTAGCACCATAAACTTCACATATCTTTTTGTGAGCCGCAGCAGCTTTCTTTCCTTTACGGAAATAAAATAGTAAAATATGTCGAAAATGTTCGTTTCTGCACTCCATTTAAAATTAACCCACAACTAATAGCTTTAATAAAAATCACGCACTACTTGCTTCTGAAGTTACGTCAATGTGACTAGTATCACGCGACAAACGGTAAAGTACAGCACTAACATACGTTATACAAAAAATAAAGCAACGCTCTCTATCAGTAAAAACCGAACGTACTTAGTTACCAACCCAATATTTTCACGTAACAGGTCTGGAAAACTCATAGGATTGTAACATACTAGGTCTGTCACAACTTGAATCATACCATACACTAGGGTGATAACATTCCAGGTTGTTTAAGGAGTTTTATCGTTCGATAAGAGAAACACGATTTTATAGTTTGAAATACATTTTATTATTCAATATAACCTCCCCGGTCTTCAATACACTTGTCCCAGTGATCTTCCAGTTTATGGATTCCAAGGTAAGAATTCGGAACACTGTAAATACGCTTCCACGGCTGCTATTACCTCTTCGTTCGATGAAAATCGTTTTCCACGCATGAATTTTTTGAGACGTGAGAACAACCAGAAATCAGAGGGAACGAAATCTGACGAATAGGATAAATGTTTCAACAATTCGTACTTTAATTCACTGATTTTTGCGATGATTTTTTTGTCCTGTGTGAGAGGGTGCGTTGCCTTGATGAAAAATGATTCTTTTCTATTGTAAAACATGTCTATTCTCACGAATTTTTACATCCATCTGATCCAAAAGGTTACAATAATAATCCGAGTTTATTGTTTTTCTAATTTGGAGGTAATCCACGAACCGAATTCCTTTTGCACCCCAAAAAAGCTGATGCTAACACCTTTTTGGCCGATTTCTGTGTTCTAACTCGCTTCGGGGCTGAAGTACCGAGTTCACACCACTCATTAGCCTCTTGTACACAATTTACGTTACGAATTGCGTCCATACGCAACTTGCTCGTCGAGCTTAGAAACTAGTGACTCTCTCTTGGGTAACATCTGAAAGTAATTACTATTTGGAGGATCTCGCGAAGCGTAGAAAGAAACTTTAACACTGGTGGACTAGATGTGTGTCGTTGGAAGGAGACTACGGAAAAAGCAAAACTATTTCTCTGATGAGACTGAAAATATTTCACTCACCTTTCGTATGTAGCTTGTTTTGTATAATTCTAAAAATAGTTTTTTTTATTAGCAACATAATAGCATACGCCTACTACTGATGCATTCATTAGTCATTAGTATATGTTCCTCTAATTTTCGGTGGTGATTAGAAATAGAATTGCGCATTATGAAACCATATTCCCAGTCTGCATTTAAATATGCGTAGATAAATAGGAATTTTATTAATAATCGTATGTGGTATCATGAATTTATTTTTCTAACATATTTCGCATGTAATAGAGAAGTTAACATTAGATAAAACTGTTTACATTAACAAATTACTGCTGATTCTTAAATTACAATAATAATTTATCCATAACTGTCTTCCTGAGAAATATTTAACCAACATGCGCAAGCAGAAAAAGACATAAGATGTATTACAACTTTCTATATATTGTGTTCTTTCATCGTCATTCGATGGCTTTCAATAGACTTTTACGAATAAATCAAAAATTTTCTATTGTTTTTTTTTCTGTCAAACATTTTTCTTTACATTTCCTTTAAAATTTTTCATTGTCATTTGTTGTAGTACCAACCGGAAATATTTTATCTCTCAATTTCAGAGCAGACACCAGAATTTTCTATACATGATCTTATTACACTACTTGCTAGACATAATTTCCAATTCCTTTGTATACACATTTGTGGTTTTCTTTTTAAATTAATAATCTTATTGATTCTACAGAGCTCTCAAATTGATTTCCTCTTACCTAGGTTTGATACTAGATCGTCGTAGGGCAAGAATCAATGTTTTTTTTACAATGCTTCACTGGTACATATGTACTACTGTGGGCAAAAAATAGTAAGACTTTTTTCATAATTTTTAAATTCTTAATTTATTCTTCCAAATCTATTTCGTCCCCCTCAAAGTAATCTCCCCTGGCCCCAATACACTTGTGCCAATGTTTCTTCCAATTCTCGAAACAGTTGTTAAAGTCAATTTCAGGAATAGCCTTCAATGCCGTAGCGATTCACGTTTAATGTCTTCAATTGACTCAAAACTTTTTCCCCGGAGCGGTCGTTTGAGTTTGCTGAATAGCCAGAAGTCACACGGAGCTAAATCAGGCGAATACGGTGGTTGCGGCACGATGTTGGTTGAAAATTTGGCGAAAAACTCACGAAGAATTAATGCAGTATGCGACGGTGCATTATCGTGGTGCAAAAACCAAGAGTTGTACCCATAATTCTGGCCTCTTTTTACGAATAGCATTGCGCAAACGGCGCATAACACTCAAATAGTATTCTTTGTTGACAGTTTGGCCGGTCGGAAGGAATTCGGAGTGCACCACACCTCGATAATCGAAGAAAACTGTCAACACAACCTTGATTTTTGACTTGCTTTGACGTGGTTTTTTGGGCTTCGGCTCACCTTTGATACGATATTCGGCCGATTGATCGTCTGTTTCCGGGTCATAAGCGTAGATCCAAGTCTCATCTCCAGTTATGATGACTTTCATTTTGTCTTGATAGTCGGAAAGTATTGTTCCACAGACGTCAACGCGACGCTGTTTTTCGAAAAATTGAGTGATTTTGGAACAAATCGTGCTTTCACTTTTCTTAGGCCCAAATAATCTTTCAAAATGGTTTTCACTGATCATTCCGATATTCCAACGATGCCAGTAAGGTCTCTGACTGTTAATCGTCGATTCTCAAGCACCAATTCCTTGATTCTATTGACGTGTTGATCATCAGTTGATGTTGATGGCCGTCTTGGACGTGGTTCGTCATCAACGCGTTCTCGACCCTCTTTGAATAATTTGTACCAATCAAAAACACTTGCTCGCGACAAACAATTATCACCGAAGGCCTTTTGCAACATTCCGAACGTTTCGGCACCAGAAATTTGATTCCGTACACAAAATTTAATGGAACTTCTTTGTTGAATAATTTCACTCATTGTAAAAATCGCCGAATGCACTTTTTGTACTTCAGAAAGACAAGCGTATACTAAATACTAATGATTATTTTGATGTGACATTTGGCACAGATGTCACTGACAGTCATACCAACCTAGAAAAACAAATATTTCGACGAATGGGTTTTCGCGCGAAATTTAAATTAAAAAGTCTTACTATTCTTTGCCCACAGTAGTATGTGCAGAAATGCCAATGAATTATACTAGGTTCCCTTTCTAATACAGCATTAATCAACAGAGATCGTCTTGTTTGGCTGGGTGCCTTTTTCTTTCTTCTTAACTGCACTTATTATTCTTAATTTTGGTAATATGTCCTGCAATTGGATTGTTATCTGTTGGGTATTAAAAATTATTATTATTAGTATTATTACATTAAATTTGAAGAGGTACCAAAATACTTTTATTATTATCACAAGTTTTGCTAGCACTTCAGTTTACATATTAATTCAAGACGGTATGAATTACATATTGCCCTTTTATTTTAATTTTTTTTTGTTGAATGTTAAAAATTTGACTTACCGCCGACCTCTTCTTAGAAGAGAAGATTCCAAACTCAAAAATTAATAAAAAAATCTGAAACTGAGTCAGCTGTTCACTGGGAAATGCTCAGAACTTCTTTTTTTCTGTCAAAAATGTTTTAAGGGGGCGAACTCACTTATGCCAAGCCAAATGGTACTTTATAAGCGAAGTACTTTATAAAAAAGCGAGACAAAGTATCTAGATCTAAAACCTTATTATTAAATAATAATACATTTAACTACAAAGGGTACTAGGAAAGTTTTGCAATATGACGCAACAATGAATCATAGGAAGGTGCTTGTTGCTGCATGTTGAGACATGTTCATACGTGCATAGTAGCTGCCGCGCCATGTCGATGGACTCAGTTATTCATTAGCAATGAGAGACCAAAGTGCTTGCGATGGCATCGTGGTCACGAAATGAAATAAATGCAGTTTTGCGTTATATAGACCAGTGCTTCGAAGAAATGACTTGCACTCGGTGATGTTTGTCCACATCGCGCAACGATATTCAGGTGGTATAGAGAATTCCAAAGGGGAAATTTAACTGTGGAGGATGCTGAGAGGCCGGGAATGCCACGAACGTCAATTACGGAGGAAAACGTTACTACTGTGAGGAAAATGCTTGGCGAGGACAGGCGAGTGACCTACCAACAGATAGAGGGTACTTCAGGCCTAAATGCACCAGCAATTCGTTCGATTCTGCATAATCATTTGCACGTGAAGAAACTTTTTTCTCTCTGGGTGCCGCATCGACTGACTGAAGAGCAGATGACATGACGTGTGACTTGGTGCCGGGAGATGCTAAAAAAGTTTAATAAGGAACAATCTCGGTATGTGAACAACATCGTGAAAGGCGACGAGACTTGGCTGTAGTATTACGATGTGCCGACCAAAGCTCAAAACAAAGTTTAGGTCTTTGATGATGAGATCACACCCGTAGTTATCGGAAAATCCCGATCTGTAATGAAGAAAATGATAGCTGTATTTTTCAAATTGAGTGGAATTGTGGAACGCGTCGTTTTGGACACACAGAAGACAGTCACAGCTAAGTGGTATACTGAACAGCGTCTGCCTAAAGTCATTTGATCTATGAAGAACCTGCGCCCAAAGTCAAGAATGGAAACCTGGTTCCTCCATCACGATAATGCTCCAGCTCACCGCGCCAAAGCCTGCACCGAATATTTGACCACGACAGGATTGAAACTTCTCGAGCACCCTCTGTACACTCCAGATCTTGCTCCCTGCGACTTTGTAGTGTTTCCGCATGTGAAAATGAAGCTAAAAAGGAGGCGGTTTTCCAGTGATAAGGACCTTCTGCGAGCTTTGGACAACGAGTGTGCTTTACTTCCTAGTGAAACTTAGCAGAACTGGTTTAAAGATTGGTTTTGGAGGATGGAGAGGTGTATTGAGTGTAGAGGAAATTACTTTGAAAAAATTAAATAAACAAAGCTGTATTGCAAAACTTTCCTAGTACCCTTTGTATAATATACAAACATATATTACAAACGAAATATATTATTAACAAGATCTGAAATAAGTGTTCGTTTCTTCGGTTTTACTTAAAAACTAGGTTTCATATGTCGCGATTTCACTCTGATAAATGAAACATGTTTAAAGGCAGCACTTTTTTATGATTTCTAAAAAGATCATCACATTTGATTTGCTGAATGAAGTGAATTTAGCTTTTGACTTTAGGCCTTTGAAGAGTAAGATCACGATGTCTCTTCAAAAATTATCTAAACCACTTTTTTCCAACAACTTTTTCTGTAGCCTGTGAGTTACCAAAGCCTTTTTCACTGGGAATGTGAAATCGTATTTTCACACAGACAACAGGAATTTTTTAAAAAATTTCTGCATTATAATACGATATAAAAACCGATTCAAATTTGAATTTTTTAGTTAAATATTTACTTTAATAATGTAAAAAGTGCGTCCTCCATACTTGACTAAAGTCGAAACAAAGGTAGCAATTTCAACAATTGCTATCCCAGAAACTAGGCTTCCGGTAATTGTCCAAGTCTGTGAATTGAATTCATAAACAAAATTCATACAACTCTATGCAAATAAATAATTGTTACGGAAAAAAAATAATTCCAATAAAAACTAATGTCGATATAAAAACCAAGGTTAATAATTATATTAACTGCGATTAAAGATGTTTTGCTCTGTACGTTTTAATACGGAACAGAGCACATGTGTTTTAACATGCGTCACGTCGTAAAATACGCAAATAAAGTCATATATATTTCTATTAAAATCCTTAAATTACGTGCACATTTGTATTTATACATTAATATTTATAATTTAAGAGTTGGTTTATTTTATTTAATAAGGAAGTATTATAAAATTATAAAAGACACAAAAATAATTAAAAAGCCATTTAAGTTTTTAATTATAGGGTGGGACATTCGGATTTATGAATAATATTCGTCAAAGCATATCTTTTTTCCAAGCACCTGAAATATTCAGAGTGGAATCGAACTATACTATTAGGCATATTTACGAGGATCCCTTTGCTCCACCCCTGACCCACTCACAATAAAAAATTTGCAAATATTTTACATTTATTTTTCTATATAGTCGACATTATGGTTAACATATTTTTCCCATGATTGTTCTAGCATTTCTAATGCTTCCCGAAAAAAATTGTTCAACCTCTGCAAACTAGATTTACCGCACATATTACATCATTATTTGATAGAAATCGTTTACCAGGCAAATGTTCTTTACGTTTTGGAAACAGTTTATAGAGGAGGCCAAATCTGGTAAATACGGCTGATGTTCAACTAATTCGAATCCTGCCTGAGCTATTGCAGCTGTTGCAATTGTGGACCTGTGACTGGGTTATCCTGATGCAAGAGGACACTTTGCGCAACTTTCCCCGACATTTTTCTTTTATCGCGTCACGTAATTTGGGAATTAAGTTGGCATAATAAGCATCTGTAAGCCCCGTTCTGCAAAAAATCTACTAAAATTACGCCTTCAGCACTCTAAAATACGGATAGCATGACTTTTCCTGCTGAAAGTTGCATCTCGGCGGTGGTGAACCTCGATGTATCCACTCCTTACCGGGTTTTTTACTCTCTACATCATAATGATGAATTTAAGACCCATCCATTGTCACAAATCTTGCAAGAAAATTGTTCTTCGTCGTGTCTATACCGCGTTAAAAGACATCTGCGAAAGCCTTTTGGAGTTTCCTTGTATGCATCTGTTAACATTCGTGATACCCATCTTGCAGACAATTTCTTCATGTTTAATTATATTATATACCACATGGTATGAGAGACCAGTATCTTCAACTAGTTGTCTAATAGTCACACGTCAATCTTGCAGCACGGGATCCTGGACCTTTTTAACATTTTCTTGGGTAGCGACGATTATGGGCGCTCCACCTGCATGTTCGGCTGTACACGACTGTCTACCACATTTAAACTCACGACACCATCTTTTAACTATGTCATTTGATACTCCAGATTCCCCTAATGTATCCACCAAATCTTGATGAATTTAAGTTGGGGTAATCTTTTTTAAAGCCAAGTATTTAATCACAGCTCGTTGTTCGACACGATCCGTTTGATGCTGATATGTGACTCCCTCGACCTCGGGCGTCTACTGTAGGCACATTTTAACAGATTCACACTTGTAAGTTTGTAGCGTTAGTCTATACATACCGGATTAAAATACGACGTGAAAATAAATAATTGTTTTGGTTTATAAATGGATTAGGGGCGGACCAAAGGAATCATCCCTCATATGTATCGAAAAGTTAAGACACTTTTCATTCTACCATGCTTTAAAGAGTTCAGAAGATTTAAGGAAGCTTACTTTAATCCTAAAAGGTACTTGGATTTGTCGAAAACAAATTAACAATATCTAATTTGGTTTGCTTCAGTTAAATTGTCTCAAATTTACATTTATGTTTCTAAGAGATTTGATTAATCAAATTTCATCTATAATCTCAGCACATTATTGTCTGTTCTGCGTAATGTAAACTGAGATTTGCAGATAGGAATTATGTGCCGTATTCTAATATATACTTTAAAACTGTATACATACTTTAAAATGGTGCGGTATTTCATAGAAAACGCACCGTAGTTGAGTAGCTGGAAAGAAGTTCTCAACAAATACTGAAGCCATTGTGAATGGATATTCTGAAGGTTTAGGTAGTCTTTATTTCTTTGAAAAGTTGAAAGATCTTGCAAACATAGTTCTAAAAAAATAAGTACAATTTTCCTCAAAATGTCGTTTTTGCTGTCTCGTTCTAAGAGTTTTCAGATCTATCCTAGTATACTAGTATATATAATAATACTTTTTTGAAAATAACTTTATTCATAAATTTTATATTTACGAGGTTTGTTCAAAAGAATTTTTGTGAAAAGTAGTTATTTATTCATCAATATCCATTTTGTCCCCTTCAAAGTAATCTCCTTCAGATATAATGCACTTATGCCAGCGCTTCTTCCAATCCTCGAAACACTTCTGAAATGCGCTTTTCGGTATGGCCATCAGCTCGTTCTCCGATTCTGATTTTATCTCATCAATTGTGGCAAAACGCTTTCCTTTCATTGGTCTCTTCAGTTTTGGGAATAGGAAAAAGTCGCAGAGAACCAAATCTGGTGAATAAGGTGGTTGAGGAATGATTTGGGTGTTGTTTTTGGCCAAAAAATCACGAACAAGCATTGATGTGTGAGCTGGTGCATTATCGTGATGCAGAATCCATGATTTTCTTTTCCACAATTCCGATTGTTTGAGCCGTATTGCTTCACACAAACGTTGCAAAACTTGCTTGTAGTATTCCTTATTAACCGTACGACCTGTTGGCAAGAACTCATGATGCACCACGCCATTGTAATCGAAGAAAATAGTGAGCAAAACCTTCACATTTGATCGAACTTGGCGTGCATTTTCTCGGCCTTTTGTAAAACGCTTGTACCCACTTATAAACACTTTTTTGAGACAAAGTGGACTCGCCGAATGCCACAGTCAACATTTCAAGTACCTTGGAGCACTTTATTCCATTTTTAACGCAAAATTTAATACATATTCTTGGATCCATTTTTTTCAAAAGTCAAAAATCGAAGAACACACACAAACGTGACTAAGCTTTTCAGTTGTCAACAACAAACTACTAATCCAAATTGGCTGATAATGCCAACATATGACTAACACATGTGTACCAACATAACAAAAAAAAATTTCGATAATCGAATGCACACAGCGCGCGAAAATTCAAAATTCACCTTTCCTTTTGAACAAACCTCGTACATATGTACAGACCAACTGTATTTAGTGTTCATTATTGAACATTTTTACAAATGTTTAATTAGTATAGTCGGCGTTAATATAAACTTGGTGTGTATGAATCTAAATAGAATACACTAATTTTTTTACAATTAACTTTCTTCTCACATTTCATATTTACATATCTATATACTTATTATATTTAGTGCTATTATATTTAGTGCTAATTGTTAAAGATGTTTGTAAGTTAGTATAGTCAGCATTAATATAATGAACTTAATATTTACCTCGCGTCATTAATAGATCTGACCTTCTAAATCAAGAAACGAGCTAACTTAATTGATTAATGCATCTATAAGTAATGAATTGAATGTTATAATTGTACACAGTCTGTCTCAGAGAAAACGGAACTTTTTAAAAATAAAAACAAAAGCTTACTATTTTGGTAAAATTCATTTATTTTTTTCAAAGTAGTCGCCTTCGACTTCAATACAACGTTTTGCACGTACAATGTACATGTCGAATGAAGATGTCCTTGAAAATCGCTGTCGACGCTTTTTTAATGCTTTAGGGTTTTAACGCCGGCATAACGCTGTCCTATTATCGGGAAATGTAGCTTGGAGAATAGACGGAAATCACAGGGGGCCAAATCCGGTGAATGGTTAATGGTTAAAACACCATTTGTAGTTAGAAAATCAGTGATAAACATCAAGCGATGAGATGGTGCATTATCATGTAACAAACACGACGAATACGCGCCAAAAGACACTTCATAACACAAAGATAATATACAGCATTGACTGTTTAACTAGTTGATAAAAACTCTTTGCCCACTATGCCTTTCGAATCATAAAAACAAATCAAAATTGTTTTCACTTTTGACTTCTCCAGATGGCTTTTTTTTTGGTCTTTCTTCACTTGGATGCTTCCATTCAGAGGTTTGACGCTTGGTCTGTGGACCATATTGAAAACACCACGTCTCATCCCCAGTTACAATAGAATACCTTAAACTGTCGTTGTTTTTTGAGTCTTTAATCAAGTCTGTACAATGTTAAATTCAATTATCTTGTGCAGTACAAACCTTTCTCAGTCCCAAATTCTGTGGCAAAATGCGATGAATTGAATCTTTGGAATTATTATTAGATTTCGGCTCATTTTTGATAAATTCACGCACAAGTTCAATATTACTTTCCGTAACCACAGATGTTTTTGCAGCAGGATGTTCGTCGTCATTTGTGAACGTATGACAGTCATTAAATCGTTTATACCACTCATACACTCGTACGTGATAAACACACATCACCATAGACTTGTTTCATCAAACTAAACGTTTCAGTAAACGATTTACCGAATTTAAAATAGAACTTGGTATTATATTTGCTCTTTATTCAAAATTCATTTTTCGAGCAATGCCAAATACACACTTACTTTATTCGCAATTTCTCTGCTTCTAATGATGCAAATGTTATGATATTTTGACATAACATAGAAAGATCTACCTTGCCGCTGCTACTAAGAATTACTATTTTAAAGAAGTTCAAATTATTACCAATAACTGTCACTTGCATGTTTGGTATTTATTATTTTATATCCTTTTGACCGGTTTTAATGTACTTAATTGTACTAAAGCATTACATTAAGAAAAAAAACTACATACTTACATACATTGAATTCAGTTTTACAGGATTGTACATAAAAATTTGTTACGAATTTTTTTCTAGGTAGATTTAGTAATGAAGTATGGCGAATATTTAAAGGAAGAATCTATTCATTTCTCTAAAATTCCCGTGGATGATATTCCTTATGGATACCAAAGAACTCATGAATTCTTTACAAAGCCTGGAGATTACTTATTAAACAAAACGGACTTCCACAAAGTAAAATGTAATCTTTATGATGTGCAATAAATTCATTAACCTTTGTAACAAATTTTCAGTTAGTTACATTTACAAAAGAGAACGGTGATCTTTCTAGAAATGCTAGAATAACACATCCGCATGATTCAAATCAGACAATCGGCAAACAGACTTTTCTTGACTTATTGGCGACTTCTAGAAATTTGTCTTTGCTGGAAGAAATCTGGGTTAATTGGCAGGATAGTATTTCTAATTACTCTCAACAATTTGGAGATATATTGTCTCTTGTAGAAAAAGCAGCTTCAGACAATGGTGAGTGTTTCTTTATTATCATTTCAAGAAGTATATATATATATATATATATATATATATATATATATATATATACACTACCGGTCATATTTATTTGCCCAACCTTAGTTTTAGCCAAAATTATTAAACTATCAAATGTGTACTGAAAATTTATTTATTGTACCAATACAATAGTGTAAAGTAAACATAAAATAGTTACATTTTTCTTATATAAAAACTTTATCATTAATTATTATTAAATTTTGCTCTCATCAATATGCCCACCTTTATTTTTGATAATTGCGGCACATAACTGCGGCATCCTTTCAATTAATTTTTGCAGTGTGTCTTCTGTAATTTGTGCCCAGGCTTCTTGAAGTTATTCCCACAGTACAGTGGTGGATGATACAGCACGTTCTCGAACCTTCCGGTCCAATTCTTCCCAAAAAAGCTCTATTGGGTTCAGATCAGGACTTTGAGCTGGCCATACCATTATAGAGATTTGCCCTTGCTCTTCTAGTTGACGCAAGTAATCGCCACACAATCTAGAAGTGTGTTTCGGATCGTTGTCCTGTTGAAATACAAAGTTTTCGCCAAGAATCCTTAGTCCTGAAGGAACAGCGTTATTTTTTTTGTTATTTTCTAAAATTTCCTTGTAGCCTACTTTTCTTAGGATTCCCTCAATTTTGACGAGATCGCCTACAGATCTTCCACCAAAACACCCCCAAATCATTACTGAACCTCCTCCATATTTTACGGTAGGCGCAATACATTCTGGCAGTACTCTTTCTCCTGCGGATCTTTTTACGAATATTCGGCTTTTACTACCGAAAAGTTCAAACTTCGATTTGTCTGTCCACAACACATTATTCCACTGATCAATCGTCCAATTCTTATGTTCTTTAGCCCAATTTAGTAGTTTTATCTTGTTTTGCTTTCGTAGTAGTGGTTTTCGCAGAGCAATTCTTCCGTATAAACCCGCTTGCCTTAACCTTCTCTCTACCGTGGACACACCAATTGGCTTAGCACGCGCTCTATTCATTTCAGCAGCAATTTCTGGTGCTGTTTTTCGTCTATCGCGTCTACTTATCCGTATTAGATGCCGGTCATCTGCAGATGTCGTCGCTTTGCGTCGTCCAGATCTTTTATTGGAAAATGTACCACTTTCTTCAAATTTTTTAACGTTATAATCAACGGTTCTGCGATTTAATCGTAATTCTTTTGCAATTTCGCGATTACTTTTACCCGTACGATGATAAGCAATTATCATAGCACGCACTTCAACAGATAAATCCTTCGTCTTCGGCATTGCATTAATATATTCACAAGAATTCTCTATTTCACTGTTTTTGCAACAAAAGATGAACGATGACTGACAAAATTTATTTTCCTTTTTGAATAACATCCTAATATTGTAATTAGTTAGTACAATAACACAATATTGGTAATACCTTTCGGAAATGCAGGTATAACTGTTAATACTGTAGGGATTAGCCTATATAATATTTATGGTATTTTTCCAATTTATGACACCTTTACGATATATCATAAACAATTTAAGATTTTCGTAGAAGTTCATATGGAATCACTTCCACTAATAATATTGTTGAATTATTATAATACAGATTTTTCGAAAGATAATCCGTATTTCAGGAAACACATAAAATTGGGGTGAGCAAATAAATATGACTGGTAGTGTATATAAAACGAAGAAAATGTCAAACAAGCACTAGTTCGATTTTTCTCCTATACTGATAAAACATTTTTTAAAAATAAAATTGCCATCACACTGGCAAAAAGTCATAAATAATGATGGAAATTTTATTATTCAATAATGTTTATTCAAGGTGTGTAAAATTTATTATATCGTTTTATTCTAAAAACGGACAGACTTTCCCGTAGACCCGGAAAGGGCCCGTTATTAAATCATTGTTCAATAACAGTCATTGCAGAAGTTCATAATGAACCAACTGAGACTAATAAAGTGAATAACCCATCAAATTACCTTCAACCTTTTCCTTTAAATGATAGTTTTATAACGCCTACAAACGATAAAACTTATTTGACATTAAAAATGCTTATTTTAAAAATCTAACGGTATATATCTTAAATATTTTTTTCAAATATAATTTCACGCACCCTTTCGATGTCACTGTTTATGTTGACGCTAATGTGATAGTTATCTATCTTCTGTTGAGAATGAGTTGTCCTTTGTTCGATCATGATTTTACTGTAGAACAAATACTTAATAAGCAATTACATTTTTCTTCGCAGGTTATGCTTGGCAATATGTTTGAATAAGTTTTTTAGTTTCATTTTTTCAATTTTTGAAAGATTATTGTTAATTTATTTTGTTCTTAATTATTTGAAATGCATATTTCAATATATATTTTAACAATGATGTGTTATACTATATAAAAGTATAATAGAATGAAAATCTTTTTTAAACCTTCAAGTATTAAGTATTATCTATATTTTGAATATAAATAAATCACATTTACAATTAAAAAAGGGCCGTCCCACCTATCTAATTAAATTTGAAGTTGGCAAGCTTTGTAAAAGCTAATCAATAATAATTTCTTTTACAATAGTGTACGTATTTCAAGTTGTTGTTGTATCTACTGCTGATGATTGCAACTTAGTTGCCTAAAATCATATTCAGATTTAATAACTACATTATGCTAAAGACCACTACTAACACTTGAATTTTCAATATTGTTTTCTTTAACTCGTTTATTGCTGCAACAAACAGTATTATAATAAATCCTACGAATTTTATTAGCAGATGTAGATAGATTGATTTTATATTTATGTTGTAGGAGCTTATAATGCCAGGGCATATTGGGAATCGCAAAGCGAATATGAAGATGGATATCAAAAAGCGGAAACTTTGTGGAGTGAAATAGAACCTTTGTATAGAAAATTGCACACATTTGTATTGACTAGAATTAACAATCATTACAAAACAAATTTTACGGAAATTCCAGTATATTTAACAGGTAATCAGCAACTATCTGGCTTGATTTAATTAATATTTACGACGCAGATCGTAAGGTAAAAATTCTTAGAATATTCCTTAACACATATACTTTCGTATGCAATTAGGTTCTAACTATGGAGAAGATTGGAGTAATTTAGCAGAATTACTGATTCCTCACCAACAGATGTACAAAGACGCCGAATTTGCATTTGAAAGACAAGTACGTTTCATAAATTACTGTTAGTAATGCAATCTGTGACAGTCTATTCACATTTTAGTCAATGATTAACGTATATAAGTTAGCCGAAGAATGTGCTTATAAGATGAACTTTCCACACTTTCACAAAAAATTTTGGGCTAAAAGAAATTTCGATTATGAGATTTGTTCACCAACTGTATTAATATATACTACTTCTAAATATTCAGAGTAAGTATCTAGTTATTTATTTAATTTTGTTATTGTAATATCTATTAGGCAATAATTTCAAGTATTATAGATATTATGAGATTAAGATTAGGAGATTGTCACATGATCTATTTCTAAATATTTCACTTCAAATTTTCTTTAAAATTCACTGTATTTTATCACTAATTTGATGTTAAAATTTTGCAATTTAAAAGGTTACTACAAGCTTTATTTCCAAAACTGCAAAAATAATCAAAAAATTTCAAATCAAAAAAAGCATTTTTCAGTCATATGAAAAAGTTGCCATTAGATTACATACGTGGGTTGCCTTTTAAGTTTTGCATATAAAATTGTAATAAAACAGTACATAGTTTTTAAAGATTTCATAGTTTTTCAAAGCATTCTCCACGAAGATTAATACACTTTTGCATACGCTCGAAATAACTCCGGAAGCAGTTGTTCCACTCGTTTATTGGTACATTCAAAATATCGTTTTTGAAGACATCGACTGCTCTTTCTAGCGACTGGAACCTTTCACCACGCAGTCTGTTCTTGATTTTCGGAAAGGTAAAGAAATCATTGGGACTTGGGGCCGGACTGTACGAAAGACGGTCCAACAAACAATTCGACGTTTTGTTGCGTTAAAAATTCAATTGTCTTGCGTGCTGTGTGCGAACTTGAATTGGTTTGGTGGAGGATGATCCGTCGTTCGGGGTTAGTTTTTTGAAGCTCAGCTTCTTGTGGCAAACAAATGGTTGTATACCAATCGGCAGTAACAGTTCTTTGATCTTATGGAAACATTATTGCTACATGACCTGTTTCCGAGACAAATGTCGCGACCATCTTTTTAGAGACACTTCGAGAACGGATGACTTTTGTTGGCTTTTTTCCACATTGGAACACCCATTTATTTTCTGGCTCGTATGAGTAAATCCTAGCTTCATCACCACTGACAATGTTGTACACGTTTTTAGAGTTTCCGGCGTTGAAGCAATCTAGAGCTTTTTGACAACAGATGCGGTATCCAACGGGAAACTAATTTTTTTACACATCATTTTTTATGCACATTTTTTTTTAATCGAGATCTTTGAAATCCCCAATAATGCTTCGATCCGGCGATATATCACATGTCGACCTTCGTTGATGATCTTGCGCACACCATTTCCTGAGTGTCTGCCGTTTTTGGTGAACCTGCTCCTGGATTGTCGCTAAGACTAATCCGTCCACGTTTGAATTCTCCATACCAACGAGAAATTGTTAACTAATGTGGGTCTTCATTACCGAAAACAGAAACCACCTCGACAAGGCTCTTGTTGAGATATTGTCTTCGAAAATTATAAAAAAATTATTCCGCGAAAATTTTCTTAGTTTAATCCCATTTTTTCAACTAACTTGTCAATGTAACAGTTCGTTATAGCTACAACACTACACATATCGCAGTGAAACTTTGGATTTAGGTTAATTAAAGATGGAGGTTAATTTTTAGTACCGACATTTGATCAGTGGCGCTCTCTATGTCCCACTATGCAAAACTTAAGACATATCACGTACTATATATGTGACCAAAAAAAAACGAATCACCTAGTTGAAGTTTGTTTTTAAACAAAATTTTATACAAATGTTTACTGGGTTGAGAATAATAAATGTAATTTTTTTGTCGAACTCTATCGAAAAATTTATTTTTCTTTTTTTTATTTTGAGTCAGTTTAGTTTAGTTAGTATGGACAATGTCAATAAAAGCTACGATAACGCGGCGAAGCAAGTGACACTGACCATCAAAACCTTTAAGAGTAAATTATTTTTATACAAAATATCTAAAAAAAAATTCAAAACATGCAGAAAGAAAATTTATTTTGGATAGTAATTTACTTAGTATTTTACTCTTATAACAAATTTCTATTTTCTGATTTAACAGGATATTAACATGCAAGAATCTAACTTGGAGCACATACATGGATGCTCACGAGGCTGTTTTGGAAGCCGGTGTAAAGAGTGTAGATTACCAATCATTACCTAGGAGAAGCACGCGACAATCACTCTTAAATGAAGCAATTATCAGTTTGGGTTCCATTATCGCCGTTCAAAATCTTCCTAGTTACGGTTTCACACCAAAAAGTGATTATATTAGCCACATAAATGCCAGTGAACACACCCTATCAGCTAAATTACATATCGCCCTGCGCTTATTACCAAGATTAGCATATTATATGGCAGCAGACAACTGGAGGCTAGAAGAATTAGAATACCCATCAGATAACACAACGACCAATTGGTGGGAGATTCGGTTCGTAACTAATTTATTAATAAATAGCAAAATTAATCTTTTAAAGTTGATATATAACCCCTTTCCACAATAATTATCGCATTCTGTATACGTATTCCGACAACTAAGTTATCATCATTAACAGGTAATTAATCACAAGATACCACCTGGAACCACGGAAAAATCCGCACAAACGCAGCAACATATCCAGGTGCGACTCTGTAATTATCTGCTGATGATGCCAACTTAGTTGTCGAAATACGTATGCAGAATACGAAAATTATTGTGGAAAGGGTTAATTGATTAATATAATCATCCACAATCTCCATCAAAATTTACAAATAGCAAAATGTTTTATTATATTCTTTTAAATTGCAGAAAAAGGTATCAAGGTATACAAGGCATGGATAATGAAGTAGCGGACTTTTTAGGTGATTCTTACATCGTCTCCAATAAACCGTATTTAGCGTAAGTTACAGGAAATAATTGCATTTTACATTTCATTTAGACAATATATCTATTTCAGGAAATTTTTGGGCAGTATTGTCCAATTCGAAATACTTAGCTATCACCAATTACAACCCTTCATGGACAATAATAATTTAGCTGAAATCTTAGGCAGAGAAATAGATTTCAAGTAAGTGTAAGCACATTCCAACATATGTTCGTCCAATTAATTGAATCTAATCTTATAACAAACTGTCGTACAATATTTTTTCCTGACCAAGGCCAAAGGAGTTTGTTGCGCTCTTAAAACAGATTTTCTTGATCGATTTCGCCATATATTATTATATTGCTCCATCGAAACTAATGAGTTTAGAAAATCCAAAAATACAATTTTCACATTTTTATACTGCCCTTGATTTGATTCGCAATTCGATTATATTCTCAAATTTATTTACAAAATGGGTTATATCTCGAATTATATTGCCTTTAGAAAGACAGATTTTTATAAATAAGGCGTTAAATTAACAGATAATAAGCAAATAACTATAATTATCTCCACTCGGTACGAATCGACAAATAAAATGGCGGAGCATAGATGAAATACTAGAAAACTCATCAAACCTGATAAGTGACAAAATTCGCATCATAAATGGCAGACATTGTGTGAGAAAGGCTAATTTTTTTTTAAGTCGTGGAGCTTGATCTCTCCGTATATTTTCTTCAATAGCCTTTTGTCATCTCTCGGTGAACTTCATAATTTCTTGTTCACAGGAAGATTCTCTTTTTTTGTGAAAATTTTAGAAGGTGTTGATCATTTAAGTCGAACGTTATCATGCAAGGAATTTGGAAAAAACGAAATAAGTGGAAGTGTGAAAGCGCAAGGTGTGAACGTGGCAGCATATCCCATCCAAGATCAGACGACTTTCGACAGGCAATCAAATTGTCAAATTGCGTTGTCGTAAGAAATTACCACTCCTTCACGGTTAACAAGCTCTTGACATTTTTGGATGATGAATTTATAGACACTGTCTAATTGCCGACAGTACACACTTGAATTAACTGTTTCGCTCCTTTGTAAAAATACTCGGAAAACACAAAGCCTTTAAAATCTCACCATATCGTGAGAATAACTTTTTTCTGATAAATATGACGTTTAAGGCGAATCTTCAGGGAGGACTAATAACGTCTTCGCACCAGATTATTGTAAACAACCACTTCCCATCGTCAATTATCAGTCGCTTCAAAAAAGAATCGTTTTCTTCACGTTTAAAGAACATGTCACAGATTGTTTTTATTTGCGCTGTGTTATTAAGATTTAAGACACCTTTTTGTAAAATATCAATCATCCGACCAAATTGTCCGTTTTTGCCAATATGAAGGTAGAACTGTCAGCTGTCATAGAGGCATAAAGGTAAATACAAATGACTTTAGCACTTACAAAAATGAAGTAGCGCCATCTCTTGCAAAAATGGGTCACCAGTTTTCCAACAACCCAACATATAAATAAAATGTGAAATATCTGTTCATCTTTCTTATACATTATTTTTAATAAATAATTACTGTTTGAAATATATTTTATTATATAATAATTTTTTATAGAAATACCATACAAGAGTTACCCTTCAAGTCGCCAATAGATGATCTTTCTTATAATTATTATGTGTCTGAAATCAATTCAGGCGCCCTGACTGAGTTTTTCGCTCCACTGGAAAATTATTTAGAGACTGTACCATTGGTTCCTTACCGCGTAATTCATAGAGAAAGAACCACGGACCCTCCACCAGAAGTTATAACTGTAATACCTGTTACCACAACAATAAAGACAACTACTGCGGTCGTAAAAGAGGAAGTTCCTCCAGTACAAAATGATCAACAAGTAACAAACAATCCAAACTCTAAAAGTATTCCTGCACCAACAGAAACATCTACATCATCGGCAACTGGTCACTCAGCAGGAATGTATATTGTTATAACCATCGGTGCTTGTTTTTTTATATTTATAGCGGTAATCATATTTAAAAAATTAGTGAAAATGAAACGCCCAAGGACTAACAATCGTAGATTCGAAACATAGACTATTTATATTAAAATTCAGGTGTGATATTAAAGACATTACATTTTACAATTGCAGTATACTGCAATTGTAAAATACCTCGATTTTCATTTACCCGATTGTAATTAGATAAATGAAAGTCGAGGTATTGTACAATTGCAGTATTCATTATCTAATTTGTTACCATTTATTTATTTTTACATACATTTCCACAAAAGGAAAAGGCACAAACACTGTATTTATAAGAAGTTTTATTTATTTTTATTTGTTGCTAATATGTATGTTGTATTCCATCATGTATATAATTTTTCTATGGATGTATATTTTATATAAATAAACTTTTAAAATAATTTTTCATTTTGGTAATAATGTTCAATATTCCAAATAAAAAATGTTTACCAATTATAAGTATTACTTTATTATATATATATTTACAACAATAACATCAAATTATATGTGATGCGAAAAGCAAGAACGATTTAAATAAAAATGTGAAAGATCTTAAAGCGTAACTTTATTCTTTAACAATACTTATATAGCTCTCAGATTCCTTCGTAGAAGTGAATTTCTTTTACGCTTTTGAAATAGCAGTTCCAAATTTTAATTTCATCTTAATTAGACTTGAACCGTTTCGAATTAAATTTTTACAGATAAATCAAATGAATAGTGTTAGAGGTTTCACTATTAGTATTACTAGTTTTTGCTGAATAACAATATTTGAATGGGTTGATGTGTTATATTTAGAACGATTACGATCCATACTTTTTTCTAAGGCTTACCAGTTGTTCAAATATAGAATGTCTACGTGGTGTATGTCTTTCTAAATCATAAAATCACTAATGCTGTTGGTCATCTACAATGTATACAGCAACATCATATTCAAAATCAATATAATCGTATATTTTCAAAACAAAACCCTAAGTACAGAAAAAGTAAAGATACAATTAAGTCTTACAATATACAAGTAAAACAAAACAATAGCCATACAATATATAAGAAAAAAAGTAATTATAAGGTCATAATACTATTAGTGATTACATTTAAAAAAATCAAAAAAAATTACACATGATAGACGTAATCACTAAGGTTAATATATAACCCCTTTCCACATTAACTTTTGTAATTTTGTATACGTATTTCGACAGCCAAGTTGTCATCATCAGCAGATAACCGCAAAGTGTCGCACCTGATAAACCACGGCGAAAAATACCTGTACGAAAACACGCTCCGTACGCGATACACACCGTTTGAGAACCTAAATGTACACTAAATGTTCGTTTCACAAGATTTTTAAAAATTGTTTTACTTAAACTAGGATGAATGACATTGAAAAAAAAGAACACGGACACGACCGATAAGTACCTTCATGTGATTTATTACTGTGTTTCTCTTCTTCGGACATTAAGCAGACCGAAAAGGGTCGTCTGGATTGGTCCATTGTCACTATTCACCACATGGCTTTTATTCTTTAAGATGTGCATGCTTTCATACGTGTCTAATCACGATAATTATACACGTTCTTTATCAAATGTAAACAATCCATGTTAACACTGTGGTTATTTTCTAAAACGTGCCTTGCTATACCTGATTTTTCTGGTCGGTTGAATTTTATGTGCGCAAGGTGTTCTTTATATCGGGTTTCGATCGATCGTTTAGTTTGGCCGATGTATTGTTTACTGCAATCTAAACATTCGATTCGGTAGATTCCCGACTTTTTATTATCTTATTATTATTATATGATAGACATCCCAAGGAACAATTTTTAAATTTCGCGGAAGTTTTGAGTTGGTAGTAAAAATAAAGGTTAGCTATGATTTCAATTCATTCAAGAAATTAGGAAATAACGTGTTTTTAATGCGTACGGTTTTCGTTTTAATTTTGATTTTGAAATATACACCTTAATTATTAATATTCATGCTGTAATAAAATAAAATATAATTTTAGATGTAGTTATTTTTTCCTTGGGCAACTTAAAACACCCGCGAAATTTAAAAATTGTTCTTGGGATAGGTAAGCTCACCATTAGTCTTGTCAAAAGATGAGAAATTGAATCTACGAAGTATATTTTTATAATCATGTCCTCTATCTGGATAAACATCATCCTCGATAGATACTAGATGTTTTAGATTCAATACCATGGATATGTGTAGTCTAAATTGAGTACCAAATTACTGAATCATACTCCGGCTTCGATCGAATCCAATAAAATAAGGTGATCAAAATGTGTATACTACGAAAGTCGCTATAGCGTCGACAAAATATGCACACCAGCTAGTACCTAGTTAATATGATCAGAAATTGCAATTATGTGCCAAATATTATCCCCAAATACTTCCTGTATCGTGTATAAGACACCACTTTACAGTTACTAATGTTACGCTTTTTAAATTAATTAATGTTAATTTAAATACAATTAGATTTTGAATGCATAAATTATTATTTAGACATTTTTTGTGTTATAATCAGATGCGAAGTCTTTTTGTTTTTGTTACATGCAGTCAGGCTGTAATGAAATAAACCGTCCTCGTTTTTCAGGAAGCCAAGTACCTAGAACTTTCCAAACCTTTTCTTGGAATAGTCTTAGTAACTTTCCACTGACTCACATTCAATATTGATTCTATTTTATTAATTTCTAAATGCAATTAGAGATTCAAATATTAATCCTTTTTCACACAGAATACACGTCTATTATTCTGTCTATAGTTTATTCCATTTAAGAATACGGTGCTTATTTAGATAGGGAATCGTAATTTTTGTTGCCGATTGGCTAATACAAAAGGTAAATTTATACTTACCTAATTATTCCGTAAATCGAAGGTAATATTGGTTGCCTATGTTTGTTTACGTTTTTGTATTGACAGTTTTCGTATTACGAGTGTTAACGTTGAATAGTATTTTCTTTGGTATTTTCGAGAATAATAGATATATTAGATAGCTGTTATAAATCAGTTCTTCTTAGAACTATATAGTTTGGTACTATTATAAATTTAATGCCATTATGTATATATATATATATATATATGTATATATATATATATATGTATATATATATATGTATATATATATATATATGCAACCAAAGATACATACTAACTGTATGTCTTGAGCAATGGAAACTGCTCTGTAATTTAGATAACCACTGTATTCTTAAATGGAATAAACTATAGATATACACCTGCTTGATAATTATATTGATATGGCGCTTTTAATTTATTCTGAATTTTTTGGCGCATCTAACTTTTAACGTGCCCATTCTCTCGTTTCATTGGTTAGTTCAACTATAACCAGACCCTGCCCTTCAGTTTACCACTTCCTTTCTTAAAAGCGCCAGCTCGTCAGAAAAAAACACACTTCTACTCTAGCCATGACCAAGTCTACACACATTCTTTCTACGAGATTGTGCAGTTAAGTTTTACCCGTACATGCTGAATCTACGTGTTTGTTTTGCTACCGCAAAATATACATAGAATCCTGGCCCAGGATATATACACGCAAGTATCTCGCGTATCGTTCCATACATATTTTAATCGAATCCTTTTTGTATCTTATTCCACAGCTTTATATCACTAGGTTTACTTTTATTACAGCTTTGCCATTGCATATATCTTGTTTTATCTATTGCTTTAGCTCTTATTAATTATTTTTATTTACAAGCTTTAAAAATTATTTTAAATTAGTGAATAAAATTTTAAGGCCAATCCTGTTGCTTTATTTCCACTAATAATCTTTCTTTCAGCATGGTGCACGTCCTTGGCTTTTGATGCTCATTGTAAACATTATTGACTCCTTCAACTTATTTTCTTATAGGCAGTTATTGCAGCCCTTCAGCTAACAGGACGCGCACTCGTAATAGATTCACTAACCATTACGTGCAAATAATATTTACTATTAAATAATATTATCTTTATTTATTTAAATTAATTGAGGGGCCCTTTAGCTCCTTTAACGCACTTCATATCAAGGTGGGAGGTAATAGTAATATTCAGAGAAAGATGATTATTTTCATCAATATCTTTGAGTCTTTGTAGTCTCTTCAAAAGTACCATCTTTGCAAAAATTTTTATATCATCAATAAAGAGAGGTTTTCCCAAGAAATAACCGATATGCCATCGATATAGATCAAAAATAATGCGGCAGAAACGATTCGACGCTATTATTACGTATAACGACGAATGATTTTTAGATAATATAATAACCAAATAGATATTGATTGCGTTTAAGTTTTCAGAAGTAAGATTTAATCTTCTGTACATTATTGTAAAGGCACACGAGCTTTAGCAACCTACTTATATGACGAAAGCTCTTCAACACGTTTATTTGATCACATAATTTGCTAAATATTAAATTACAGATCGGAAATAAACTCCTATAGTAAATATATTTTTTCAGATTAGATACGAAAGATATATCTTAATCTTAGAAATGTATAGATTACATAGAAATGAAAATTTATAATTGACCCAATAAATTTTAAAAATGGATTAAATTTATTAATAAAGCGTACGCCGACATCCTGTCAATGACTAATGATAATCGCAACTTAAGCTATTCAAATGAACAACCTCATGTTTATAAAGTCAATCAAAAATAAGTTCACTGATACGCATACGGATCTGACTGAATAAATAATTTTACCCAAATTATGTACAACAGCGTAAAAACAAGTTTTCAAAATAAATGTTCAATAGGTGTTTATTAAGCTATGAAAACATTTAATTTATATTACAAAAAATTCTTATTCTTAATATATCTGAATCATCTAGTATTGGACAGAAAGTTTTTATATGAACATTGCGTTAAGAATTTATTTTCAAATAGAATTTGTAAAGAATTTAAAATTACATGCGACCTTTATTAGTTACTTTTTATTAGGTACATAAAATGCATCAAGAATATAAAAATACAAATATTACGTTGCTTTTTTTTTCAATATAATACTAGAAATTAATTACAACAATTACATACATCTTAGTACATGATCACAAGAGTCAGTTTTAGTTTAATGCACGACTAGTTTCGATAATTATTACGGAAAAGCTGTCACTTATTTGCTGCCGACAGAATACTTCCAAAATCTGTACTGAGAGAGTCGTCCATTGACTTGGTACTGTCCAATATTATTTTACTAGAACTTTTCGACGTTCCAGGTGCAGTGAATATTTCTTCTCCACTGTCATCTTCTTCTTCTTCTTCTTCCTCCTCCTCTTCTAAATTACATTAAAAACAGCATTATTTATTACAAGAATTATTATGAAATAAAATTCTTGAAAAGTGTAAATTGAGGTTTTTATAATTATTCATTGACATAAAGCCCAAATTCACACTGAGTGAAATAGTAATTATTGCAAGGCATTATAATTAATAGTAGTTCACGTCTGTTGCTTGTATAGAAAGCCTATTTATCTCCTTATTGTAGTATAAACCACGTCAACAATCTTAATATCAAAATCCGATACACTTACGACAGACTTTGCAATTCATTTAATATATTCCTCACTATAAAACTGTAAAGACACTAATTATTATAAATATTTTTCATCAAAAATATTCGAATGTCTCAAAATTTTATTTAACTATAAAATAGATCTATTTCTTAAAATTATTTGTTTGAATGGAAAAGGATAATGTGCTGAACAAAATTGATATCTTCGAGGATGATTTGGCAGGAAGGGAAACTTGGCCACTAGGATAATCTTCCGGAAAAGCTTAGCATTATATTATAATTCTGCCAGTTTTTTCTCATTGTAACGGATGACATTTGATTAACATTTTACAAATTGAAAGCTATAGCAGTGTTTCGCGATTCGTAGTTTAAGCCAACATATATTTTTTAAAGGACTAAACGCATCTAAAATTTTGACTAATATGCAGCAAACTTTAGGTTATACTCTTTAGCCGGATTGCGTAATTTGAATGTAATGAAATGGAAATTGAAGATGATGTGCAGCCAAGACTATTAAAAACTGCAACAACTGCGAATAATCAATAAAATTAATATCCAGTATATATTTTATATGTACAATTGGGCATATCAGCAAGGAAATAGGGTGAGTGCTGCGAATATTGAATGTTGTGATCACAAACAGAAAAGAATAGGAACGTTAACTGATAATTTGAAATTGTTTAACAAAAACCGAGTACTCTATTCTTTCCAAGATTTTGTATAGTAGTGAAACCTTGCTTCACTACTATTACGAGGAGCGCTCGTGACAACAATAAGGCAACACCCACCAAGGCAGCAAGCAGGTGCACTACTAGATACACGTCAGACGATCTTCAGCTTTAATAAACTTCAGACCAGCTCCAGAAGATGACGATGTGTGATCTCGTTGAAACATCGAGAGAACGGTCCTTCCCAGGACAAAACTCACACGCGACCTAGAACCCGAGAAAAAAAAATATATATATATATATATATATATATGCGTACATCCTGATATTTTCACGGTCACCGTATGTATGAATCGTTGGCTTTTCAAACACCGTATCGTGAGTCCTACCGGTCCTTAGAAGGACACTTCTGACGACGTTTCAATAACATCCCATTCATCTTCTTCTCTTGGCTCTCGTTAAGCTTGAAACACGAAGATTCACGTGTGTGTGTGTGTATGTGCGCGCGCGCGTGTGTGTATGTGTGTGTGGTTGTTTTTATACGTATATATGTATGTTCCAACTAGACTCTTACACTGTTTATTCGATCTTCATGAAGTTTTAACCATATATTATTTTATGAAAAGAGTTCTCATAAGGCCTATCACGTTTTTCTATACGATGAACTTTGACGTTTACCACTGTAAATTGCAAATCTTCAAATACAAACGCTATTATAACGGCGTCTTTGGGAAATTCCGTATTTACTTCAGCAAAATTTACCGAAAATTCATTTTTACTGAAAAAATGTCAGCAAAAGTTTCTCACCAATTGAAAAAACTAAAAACATTGTATATTACTATAAACTTTTTATTATTCTACCAAAAATAAAAACATATGTTTTGAGACGTAGCGACATTATTAGTATAATTTATATACACTATTTTTTGGAACTTCCGAATGATTCATATTCGATCTGATGTAAAATTAATAGAAAGAAATTTCGATATCAGTTAAAGAAAGCGAAATAAAAAAAGTTCTAAATTGTATTGATACAAAATTTTTATTTCATAGGTGTAATACACATTTAAAAAGAATTTTAGAGTATTGTTTGTTATCAAATCAGGCTGAAATAAATACCAAAATTACTTTCTTGATTTCAAATTAACACCACTTTCAAATTACAATCAAAAATTTCTATTCGAATCTAAAAACTATATTTGAAGGTAGAATCGATAATGGTTAAGGTTGAATGTATAATATTATCCGCAATATTGTCTTAGTATTCATGAAATAATATCGATCATTTCTTTTCATCACATATTAAACGTGTATTTTTGAATTAACAAGATATATCATATGGGAGAAGACAGCAAATAATAAAAACTTAATTCAATTTATGAAGCAATTCATTTTTCGAACGTACCTAGTAGTAGACTTTTCAGGCGATGTTCTTTTTTCCATTTACTATATAGTAAGAAACCTCCCCCAACTAATATCAAAACACAACCAATAAACAGTATTACTCCCATAATGTTCACCTGAAACATGAAACATAATTATACGAAAACATTAATATCGTGATCGTATGTTACTTAAGCTACCGTGTTATCATTTTCATTATAGCTGGACCAATTTCTCGTAACGATCATTTTAACAGACCTTCCATTTAATTTGCTAAGTTGCCTTGTGTCTTTGGAGAAACATGTGTAAACGCCCTCATCTTCCGAAGAAATGTTCTAAATAAAAAGTAAATAATTATATTATTATATTTATTATTATACTTAAAAAAAATCTGTATTTAATTTGATAATAATAAATGATTTCTGCATTCAAAAATAAAGCTTCGCATGCATTTATAAAGGAAGGCCAATTCGTTAAAAAGTCGTTAAAGTACACAGTTTGGATCTAAATATGGAAAATTATGTCTAATAAATTAGTGAAATGGCTAATTGTTTTTCTTTTTATGAAGTTTTCGATCACAAATGTGTCCATACTGATTAATTCTATCGATAACACGTCAGATTTCATTCTCGAAGTCGTCAATTATTTATGGATTACTGGCATCAATATTGAATTTCAGTAACTTGGGCATTCCGTTAAAGGATGTGCTCAGGAAATTGGTGCAATAAATCGACTGTTGTTCGAATTGTATGTCAGATAAAACTGTTCTACTCAAACCACATTATTTATGATTCACCATTGATAATTAAAGCACTTCCAACATTATCTCTGAAAAAGTATAGATTTTGAATCTGCGATCTATGTTCCAAAATCTATAACAATCTGTGATCCAAAATCAAAAACACAGTGACCCCTTTAGAAGTGCGTTTGCTTCTCATGAATGACGTGAGTATATTCCTAGTTTTAAATATGATAATTTTATTTATTTAAAACCCATAGAATTAAAATACCTCTTATCACTAAATACGATATTTCGACCAAGTGAAAATTCATTTGATAATGCTAAAGAACCCACTAAAGAATTGTCGACGGTGAAAATGTTCAGCAACCTTTGGCCCTTGAATGTTATACCATTAACGTGCAAGTCCTTACTTAGTGTACGCTGAAGGAAGCTTCTTAAAATATCCAATTTTCATGCACGATGTCGAATCGATGTCCTCGAATTTGCAGCCATACGCTAACTAATCATCAAAGTACTGTTATAAGACCTTGTACCACATTAGCATCGTAAAGTTAATACCTCCGTCTTTAGGCAAGGCGCAGATATTATTACCAATCAATATAATCAAAGACTACCAAATTACGAAAATAATTTTTCTCGTAATCCTCGTTTATCATTTCCCAATAAATTGTGAGATAACCCGTTTCGAAATTTATTCTACCAAAAAGCTATATTTAGTTTTTTTAATAAAGTTCGTTAAAGATTCATGTTAGTACGAACATATTGCGCTTACATTTCGATTAGATATTTATAGAGTTAGCTTGCCACTTCGTTTCGGTAGTTGATAGCAATCTCATATATCCTGTGTACCGCAAAATTTTTACCGGTTTTTCTAACAGATGTCGCAAGGCTTAAGTATACAATGTTATGATTTGACACATATGTCATTTTATTCCACTGACATCAAGCTTCAAAGCCATACATGTTATATTTTGTGAAAGTAACACCTCTTTGAAAATGTCGAGTTTCGTGCCTAAAAAAGTACATTTGCATTACGCATTACTTTTCTTATTTAATTAAAGAAAAAAGCCTCTGAAAGTTAGCGTTTGCTGGTAGAAACTCACGGCATGCTCCAACCATAAAAGCATGTGAGACGTGGTTTCGACATTTGAAAAGTAGTGATTTCGATGTGCAAGACAAAGAACGTATTGGTAGACTGAAAAAGTTTGAAGATGCGAAACTGCAGGAATTATTTGATGAAGACCCAACCCAAGCTCAAAAACAATTGACAGAAGCGTTAAATGTGGCCCAAGAAACAATTAGCGATCTATTACGAGCAATGGGAAAAATCCAAACGATGGGTGCCACATCAATTAAATGACAGGCAAATGTAAAATGAAAAAATCGTCTATATAATGCTGCTTCAATGGTATGATCGAAAGTCATTTCTTCATCGAATAGTGACGGGTGTTGAAAAATGGATTTATTTCGAAATCCCTAAGCGCAAATAATCATGGACACTACTTGGCGAAGCCGGCTCATCGACTCCAAAGCCAAATCGTTATGGTCGCAAGACAATGCTCTGTGTTTGATAGGACCACAGTGGCGTGGTGTATTACGAATTGTTGAAACCTTAAAAATTATGTAGTTTTTTTTTACGAAAAAACCGGTAATGACTTACCGGTATACCTGGCATATTATTTTGACATATAGTTTTTATTGACATAAATAAAATCTAAAAATAACGATTTATTACGTGATAAGAAGATAAATGAAAATACTATTTCCGGACGTAATTAAAAAAATATACGAAATCCATGATGCAAATCTCAAGTAAACACACGAAATCCTGTATCCATTAGCTTTGTAATCAACTCTCAAAGCATTAACTCATTTGATGCACCTTTTCAATTAAAAATTCAAAAGTTTTTTTGCTATTTCTGCAAAATTTTTACGAGATTTATTATGCGTTTTAACGACAATAAGACATTCCATATTTTCTAATGGAAAGCATCAGATAGGATAGCATCTCTCGATCTGTCAAAGTATCAAAGTCGCCAATTGCAAAACAAAAAATACGATGCGAATTTTAATTCCGACACTAAATTCAGCCCAGCGACTACTTATTTATTAATATTACACTAATCTTTGCCAAATAACATTAAAACATTATAGAGCGGATATTGACTGATAAGACAATCAAATTCCTTGAAATGAACTATGTAAATAGCTTTGAGCAATAAGTTATGTACAGATTATGTAATGTACGAACATGTTACGCAAAAAATTAACTTCATCGTAGGATGCTGTTTTGTAGCACAATATTTAATTTTCTTTATTTTATTTCTAAATATAAAAAAAAATAAATGACATATACAAATTGATATTTTGTGTTTCTATTTCAATATAATTCAGGATATGTGAGTATATTTTTATTTCTTACAATTATGTGAAAGCTTTACTACGCTTTAATCAAAATTGTTATCAAAATTTAAATTTGTATGTTTGAAGTGTCCGAGCATAAAAATTTATTACTCTTAAAAAAGAAAAACAAAATACCTTAAGTATTTTCAGCAGATCAAGAACCGTTTATAATTTTTACAATAAATATATTTGAAAAAAGCGAAAATTTCAATCAATACTTTTTAATGAAATCAAACAACAATAAAACAAAGTTTACTATTTTCTGGAATTACACAATTCGCACTGGCTATTTATTGCAGTATAATTTGTTTATTTTCATATTAATTAACTAAATAAATTTCGAAAGATTTCGTCATGCTTACACATTTCGTTTTAATATACATGTGTTAATTACATCAAAATCAACCTTACCCTCACATATAATGCGCCGTCTAGAACGTTGTAATCATATTTATTGTCGTTATAGTCATTTCCAGGACCCAAAATATTTCTAGAAGCCAATTCCCAAAAGGCGAATGCATGGGTTCCATCTTTACTTTCACAAGAAATTTGTACTGTATGTCCTTCAGGCACCTCCAGGACTTTTTCTAAGGGCACGCCACTGCAATCGCTTAGGATGGTTGTCAACAAAAACACGCTCCAAATAAACATTTGTTAGATAGTCGATAAGGGATGCTATATCTGAATATGTAAAATAAGAAACTCAATTCGTTAGAAATGTTTGTCGCGCAATGACTCGAATGTTATTGGGCGTCCGCGAAACTATGTCAGCTTCAAGACGTCTTCGAGTATTTTTAGATCGACGTTTTCACGTGGTAAAATTTGTACAATAGAGTTGAATTTCTTCAAGCAGCAATGAATAATGAATTTTACGACGGATTAACATGTAATTCATTTATATATGTACGTCACAGAATACTCAATACACTGAATACTGAATATACAGAATACTCTATATATATACGGATACAGATTACCTATAATTTATTTCTGAGAATTTTAAATATTTTTTAGTCATAATCTATTATTATCTATACACGCCCTAATATATTTCAGATGATGTTAATCACTAGATTAGATAGATGAACAATTATGCTCATTTTTAATTATAAAAACGAATTATAGTAATTCTCTTATTAAGATATTTACGTTGAATATTGTTTTTATAAAGCTTGGTATAGTATATATTATAAGATAAAATCGATAGTATTTTTAAGTACTTTTATTTTGCATTTATATCCTTTCCTGAACTGACAAAATTTTTTTTAAAATTATACGTAAGTACTTCTTAAAAATATACAATTTTATTACATTCTTTTTATTAAATTAGCCATAGACTTAAATTTTATATTTAATTGTTTAAGTTTTATGATATTGTAAATGATAACGTGAAATCCCACACGTACCATGTACAGAGATAGAATCTATAAAAGATAAAAAAGTTTCTTTGAAATTTTAAATTTCATTCATATAAACACTGTCGAATCTTTT